>JASANE010002576.1:0-38825 GCA_030248225.1 Trileptium ribeirensis | reverse complement strand
GTAAGGTATAAGCAAAGTTAGAACTAAAAGGCACAAACGTGGATGGAGAACCGAATGGCAGTCAAGGGTGCTGTATTTGTTCCAGCATGGTAAACATTGGAGACACTCTGTTTGCTGACTAAAATTCTTTAGCACAGTCATTTCAATATTCTGCATCCAATTTTTCTTCATCGAAACCTAGATAAAATAACTGGCTCTGGAAGCGGCTCTCAGGTAAGCCACAACGCTACCGTGCTTTCCCATGCGACCCAGGTTACGTGGAATGATAAGTCAAGTTGACGATTCGCCCGAAATCATTGCAGATATGGAATTCAAACAAATGATATCCTGGGAAATGAGGGAAAGGCAGGTCAGCCGTATCACCTGTGAGCAGGCTTAAAGGGTTAACACTCCCTTCGGGCACCTTCGTACCACTATAACATGGGCCGACATAGAGGCTAGGCAGCCCTTAACCCGCCTGCAGCCTACTGAGCTAGCTGGTCCTTTGGGTCAACCTTAGGTTCACCGGGGCGTCGGGGAAGTCGGAGTCGTCCAGGCACCATAGCGGGAAACATTGGTGCATTTAGGATACCTTAAGGCCACAACAGGGGCTAGTATCATTTAACTCGAATACAAAATGGCTTTCGGTAGCCACTAAAGAAAAATGCTTCGGTAACAAAGCTTTGAGACAACTTCTGGAATTATCCAGAAAAGAATAATTTTATAGTGTTGCCATTGTTTCAGCCGAAGAATATTTTACTTTTAACAAATCAAAACTCTGAAGCACTATATGTTGAATATCAGTCAAGGAGAAATTGCCACACAAAAGTGCATTGTAATCTTTTAGTACATTTGCGCACCCGAGGCGTATAATCTTGCGTTTTATTGCAGATATCTACAAATAATTTATTTAAGACCATGTTTCAATTTAGTTTAATACCTCGGCATTTTAAATGTATCGCCTGTTGTGCCGTTTCTAGGTATATATGCTAATTAATATGCAGTCTTACATCATCTGCAATTATTTTAAAAATTGAACTGTCGAAATCATTAATTAGTAATCAACATATAACAGCAATAATGTGGGACCTAGGACACTGCTTAGTGGAATACGTGAACTAACTGTGTATTTGGCTGAATACCTGCTGTTTTAAAGCATATTTGAAAAATGTAATGTTCTATCTATTATTTGTAATTTCTAATGTTGACAATTTAACCATGTAGACCTTAACCACTAAGCTTTTGGCGTAAAACGGAATCGAAAACTTTCGCAAGCGCAATGTACCCACTGCTTACATAGTGTCCAGAATTAATATTTTAAGCAATGGTAAAATAATTCTGAGAATTAGTGTAGGAAGGGCGTAAAAATGTTTGTTTCATGGTGGGCATAAAATGTTGCTTACTTTTTGTGCGCACATTTGGTCCCACAATAACTTGTTAACTATGTTGCTCGCAGTTTTTTCGCTCAATCGAGCACGTGTTTTTTCTTAATTTGTTCATTGATTCATTCATGATTTATTCATTCATTAACGGTTTATCGCTAAATAAAACCAGTTTCAGTGTGGAAAATCCCGCAGGTTACAAATCATGGATATTTCAACCTATGCGCAGAGACTTAAAATCATATCAAAGTTAAATTACCTGGCTGTTTTACCTAGTGGGATTACTAAAACATCCTATTTAATTTAGATGTGACAATTTCAGACTGAGCTGGTCGGGCCTACCTTGATTTCCAACGGGTCGGCTCGGGCCGAAAAATTTAAATTCATTTTCATTTCAGCCAATGAATAAATGATTAGTACACAGTTCGATAATCTTGGGTTCTTTTTAACAATTTCTTCTCTGACTCATATCATATTTACGTTTTTATCTACATATACATATTGCATTAATCTTTTATATTGAGCTTCCCAACATTTGATTACAAACGGGCCGTGCCTGATGGGCTCAAACTTTGCAGCTAAGGGTCGGGCCAGACTGACCTTGAGTTCGAACGGGCCGGGCCATACCACCCGTTCTCATCTTTAATTTGAATTAGTTAATATATAGCTTATATATGCCTATGTATAATCAAAAGTTCAAGATAAACTGTTGAAGAAGAGTGTGGCTCATGCCACACTATACGCTGTGGCATTCCGCGATCCATTTTCCGTTTTTTGTGCCATTTTTCTACCAAGTTTTTTTGCATTTTTGCTATCCTTGATGGATCACAGACTTTAGTTCTGTCCCCAACATTTGTTCCAAATTCGAACCAAAAATAAAAAAGATCACTACACAAAGACAGGACCTCTGACACTGGAACGTAATTCTGTTACGGTTATCCGTCAATATACCGATAATAACAGTTAGATAGTTATACTTACAATTTAGGTATATTTTCACCTGGAAAAGCAAACTGTCAAACTAGTGTCTTTATTCATATACATAAATGGTTGAAGCACCTCAAGTTCGGATCATTGCTTGTCGTCCTTTAGCGGTGAATTTAACATTATTGAGCTGTGCTTCTCAACTTCCATAGTTGTTGCAAGAAATTCGGTTAAAAAATTGTGAGTAGATGACTTAGACAAGCGAAACTACCGCGAATATTTTAAAACTTTGATTGAAAGGTCTTGATGTGGTGAAAACATGTTCTGTCTTTCAGGAGGAACGTATTCATCAGTTTGTGATGTTCAGGATTTATTCTAGTTTAACCCTTTCTGCATAGAGTTACATGTGTGTAACAGCGTATATTGCGACATATGGCACTAATCTGGGTTTGCTGCGTGGCGTGAGTTTACACTTGCGTTGTTCGCTCTCACTGTCAAGTTCCTTAAGAAACCGAGCAGCCCCTCCTAACAAGCATGGTGACTAATGTACAAAGATCACCAAAACGATCTAGGTTCTAGCTGCTCAGCATTGTACGAAATACAGAATAATTTATGCCGGAAAGGGTTAAAATAAAATGTAGAAACCATAAAATTATTCACATATCTCAGTTCGAGCACCAAAATTCATTTGTGTTGGCTAACTACTTTTCCTAAGATAAATTCTAGTTTGAGAAGAAATTTCAGAGCTTTAATTAGCAAACCTGAATTCACACCTAATACATAGTCGATTCGTCACTGTTTTAGGAGGGCGTTTCGACGACAACGTCAAAAGTTAAAAATTAAACCATAAAATATGTGCTAAAAATTTAACATTATTCTAAATAGCATATTCTCGGTGCACAATCAACAAATATTAGCATGTCCCGCTTTCGATGTGCGCTAAATAATCCGACAAAAGCGTATAACAATGTGGCAACAGGATAATGGTAACTTTAAATAATTGTTACAGTCATATCGCAGTGCTTTATTCAATAGTTTAAGACTATACATTTGTCATTCAAGACTATACAATATTAAACTTTCTTTGCTTTTTAAGGTCACTTGGTTGTTTATAGATACGATTGAACATATATACTATAATAATTATTGGAATAAGGCCCAGTTAAAAAGTTGAAATATATATAATTATTCCTGTTTATTCACGGAGTTGATTTCAACGTCACCATCTTACTTAGAATTAACCGAGTGCATTATGAATCTCCTCCGAAAAGTCAAAATTAAAACAAAACAATTTAAAATCAGTAAAATCGCTTTCAGTCAATCAAGTGTAAACGAGAAGAGTTCGTCTTGGAGATCAATTTAAAACCAGTGCATCATAACTTGAAACTTGAATTTGAAACGGTTTTCAGTTTTACCATATCTATGTACATGGCTTATCGTAGTTGCCATTTAACATGAATGCCTGTTCCTGTTCTTTAATGAAGATTCACATCGAACCCAGCGCATCATTTTGTTGATTTATACCTTCCCGAATCAGGGTCGCACCTAGGTGTTTGTTTCGGAAGAAGTTCGATATGATGGCATGGGTCCACTGACTTCATTGACGTCATAATGTCACTGCTGGTTTATTCCGAAATTTGGAACAGACGTTTTAACAAGGACAACCTTTGATAATTTTTTTGTTGATTCGTCCTCAGTGGGTTTGGACCCTTGGGCTCACTCTGGGTACGTAAATGTAAGGGATTGTCATAAGAATCATATTTATGCAGAAATAAATAGATCCCAGAATCTAGGACCTAGATGATGTAAAGATTGAAATTCGATCAGAAAAATAGTTTTACTGTGACTTGAATTTCCACTATGACAACCATCAACAGTTCCTTAAGCTTTAGTAAGTTTATTGTAAAATTTCTGACGACCGTTCAATGCTGTTTTTTCATTACATGATGTCTTTTATACTGAAATGTTTCTTTATATCAGATATTAACACTTAATTGTGCTTCTAAATTCATTGTTCGATCACCGCTTTATGCATTGATTCTACGGTATTTTATAGTTCTGTCCGGTATTTATACAGTAACGTTGCAACGCTGCTTTATATTAAAAGGTATTTTTATTCTGACCTACGGATGCGAACTGTAGTGAGTGTCTAAATCATATATGCTGACGCTCCGAGGTCTTGGAGGAGAGATGGAGCGGTGATCGGCGGTGGGGAGGTTCACCCCTGAGGGTAGCGGTCAGGAAGGAGGTGATAAGGGGGAGATGATGCAAAATGATGACGACCTCACCACCCTTCCCAAACCCCCTTTCCGATTACCCAATATTATCCCATTTTTGTCATTTGTGGCTAAAATGCCTAAAATATTCCTCGCACCTTGGGAGTACAGTAAGGGGTGGAATGGAGGGGGCACAAGGTGAAGGGGAGGTTGTACGCAGCTTCAGGGGTACGGAGGTACCCTCAGTGACAGCCCCTGAAGCCCTGCTTCGGGACGTATGGTTTAAATTTTCTTAACCTAGGATCTTTAAAATTTAACAGAGTTAAATGGCGGTGTTGCAGTTCTCTTTCCGTTTTCACGCTGTTACTTAACATTTTTAATCGTTTTGGCCAATGGTGCTTGCTAGAATCTTGTTATTTAAGTAAACTTAATGATTGATTGATTGATTGAATGTTTGATAATAACAGCCAAGGTCGCAATCCATCTGGTCATTAAAATTGGCAAAGTTTTTTAACTAATTTTCGAAAAATTACTCAAGTTTCGAAAAAAATTTTTTAGTACAATCTTTAATGCTCTTTCCAAATTTCATGCTTATATTTCTGTGGCTTAATTCAATTCTGAGGTAAACAGCATTCAAATTTGTTGAAAATATAAGTGCTTATAATTAAATTTAACCAGCAAATCATTTAGCTTAACTAATATCAAAGCTTTCCATACCGAGAAAATTAAAACAAGTAGAAAGCTGTCCCACAGTAAGATTTGTGATGTAGTAGTTCTACAAATACCATTCTGTAGCTAGTGTATTCACCGGTCTAATAGGTGAAACACCTTGGAACATAAGGTATACTCGATATGGTTATGCTATTATATATTTAGTAATACTGTGCAATTTTTAGCATAATTGCTCTAAATACTTTGCAGTCTTTAAGCTATGCTTAAGTAAGAATTTATGCTATTTTTAGTATAACTATGTCAAGTTTGCAGCATAATTTAGCTTAACATGGACGAACCTACTAAACATAATAGGCTGTAATTCTAAGCAACCATCCTATTATGTAATTTTGAATAAAATTGTTACGGAATGCTATTTAGTCAGTTGAAATTCGGCGAAAAATTCTGGGATTGGATTGTTGCCATTTTACATTCGCGAAAATTCAAATGAAATTGTAGAAATTTGTCGAATTTGAATTATGCGTGTTTTGACCAAGTACTTAATCGATTTGATCAATTTGATCGATTTGGTCAAGACATTACTATTTGATTAAATTTATTCGCTATCACGGAATAATCTATATTTAAACTTGATGGGCATTAGCGAACCGAGTTCATACTAAATTGAAATCGGGAAAATTCTGTTCGAGTGCAAGGAATAATTTCTGGCGCTTGGATTTGATTTTGCCAGTTTTTGACCAGCGAAAAGCCGAATAAAATTCAGCATTTTTCTGTAACAAGGACTTGCGATTAGATATCGGTTATTACGAAATAGTATTGTTAGTGGCTCACCTTAAGCTTACTCACTCATAAATTTAGCTTAAATTTTATAATTTTCAAATAAAGATTAAAATTTTAGAATTTAAGCAAAATATTAATAAATACAAAGAAATTAATTTTCGTTATAAAGATTAAAATGGCACAATCCTAATTTAATGTTTGCTATTATTATCAAATTTTGCTAAATGTTTACAGTAAGCATGTTTTTAGGTTAAAAAATAAGCGCAATATTTCACTAGATATTTATTAATCAAAGTTTAGATTATAGCTCGATTAACATTTTGCGGCATAGTGTGGCACTTATGATGCAGCGTACATTATGAAGAGTTATTGCTTGCCGTGTTTCTAGCACAGCGTGTGTTTTCACATTCGTTGTTGCTCGTGCGCTATGCGAGGTTTATTAAGGAAACTAGCAACAGCTCACAGATAGCACAGTGGCTAGCATACGAGGCTCGCAACCAAACGATCCAGGTTCAATACGCCGTTGTGGCAAAGGTTTATTCAACGTTACGCGGAATACGTAATCATGCGGCAGAGGAAAGCAACAGGCAGTAGTAAACTGATTAAGCTTAAGCATTAGTATGAAACCTGGCGTATCATTGGGAAGATTATCTCTCGCACATGGAAGAGGAAAAGTTGACGCGGATTTGCTTTATATCGAAAATAATACATTGCGATAAAATTCTTATATGCCACATGCACAATTAGGGAGTGCGGTGAATTTATAAAAATGATCAAATCCTGACTTCTATCTCTGGAAATGGCTCACCACGTGCCTGTGCACAGGAGGATGCTGGAAATAGAAAATCCATATTCCTAAAGAGAAAACTATAAATTAAAACCCCATAAGATTGATCTTAACACAAAGCACTAAATCAATACAATCGCTAAAATATTCATAGAAAAGAAAATCCATATTCCTAAAGAGAAAACTATAAATTAAAACCCCATAAGATTGATCTTAACACAAAGCACTAAATCAATACAATCGCTAAAATATTCATAGAAAATGTTAATTAACAAATCATGTTACTCTTACTGTAGTAGTGAATGTTGAATATAAGAATAATTATTTTGTAAAAAACGGATTGAAAATTTTATATAATTATTACACTTAACTAAGGCACACTCTAAGGTTTTATCATTTTTCATAGAACAAATTGTGCGTGTAAAATATCGAAATATCTATTTTACAACATTGCATTATGACGATTAGTAAAAAAACGAATATTTTGAAACGAATCGTGTTCCAAATTGGCATTGTTTGATAGTTAGCACAAAGGATCTACTAACAGATTTGCGGATATTGTAAAAGCTTGCATCCAAATAAGTTTCAGTTAAGTGAGTTAGAAATCAAATTCACTTATAATTCCACGTTTATTGTCAAGATTGACATTGGAATTACGAGTATTCCCTTTTATATTTTTTTTCATATCATAACATATAACGTAAAATTCGTACCGTCTAAAAACGTGAAAAAATTCCTTTGTACAAAACGTTGATTTATATCCGCCGTGCTTATATATCTTGAGAAAAATTTTGAAATTTGGCAAATATTATAATAGTGAAAGCTCTTTGGTTTCAACATAACTATTGCATATGCCAGTTTGGAAGTATCTATTGTGTTCGATGATAAACTCGAATATAGACACATTTTTGATTTTGACACAGATTATCAAATGGAATGATGATCTATGTTTTGATTCCCCGATAGATCACATTTGTGTTACCAATTTATTATTCTGTTTGCGATGATCATTCAGAACCAGACAGTATCTTGACGTTGACAAGTAGCTCCACCATTCATAGGAATGATTTTTTTGTTATCATGGTATTTAAGAGGAAGGCGAAATATTGAGATAATGTTGTTGTCAAACGAACGTAAAATAGCCATAACTTTTATTATGACTGCTGGAGCTATAACCAATATTAGTTTTACTCGAACGTGGTTTACCAGCGTCGCGATGGTATCCAGTTCTATGAAAACCTGTAACATTAGACCCCTTATGTCCATCGAACCAAACATTTAGAGCGCCACTGCCACCGCCACCAAGTCGTGTCCCAACATGATGATGGGTTCCACTATCAGCCACATCTAATGTAGAGCGCTGCAATGTATCATGGAAACAATTCCACAACGCAACGACAAGGTCGGTTGTGACAATATCGCCGGTATGAGATGCGATCATTCGTAAACAAAATATGCCATCCGCACCGAGAAATTTCGATACAAATTTTTTCAACGATTGAGATTCGTTCACAATTTCGAAGGCACGTAAATAGCGTCGAACAAATCGCTGTCGATTCGTCGCAGGCAGCATTAGGATTATCCAGTGGACGAAGCTAATAATTATAAGTGTACATAATGATGTAAAGTAGAATAATTATATGTATTTGAATATATATAATCTTAATTATATGTATACATACAGTATAATATATAATGCAAATATTATATTATATATAATATAACAACTTTCGTAGATGTGCGTGTTAAGGGGCGCTAAATTTTCTGAAATGAGAGACATTTCCTATTTTTAGCTAATACCTTGAAACTAGTGATCTCACAGAAAGACATACGGTAAACACCAACCGACTCAGATACCAGTTTCAGACTCAAAATTGAATAACCACATCAAATGATCATATTATGGGTGATTTTATGAAATATCGCCTATTACCAAGGCAAGTAATTTAAGGGACACAAACGTTGTAATTAAGGGGCACAAACGTAATTAAGGGACACAAACGTTGTAATTAAGGGCACAAACGTTGTAATTAAGGGACACAAACGTTGTAATTAAGGGACACAAACGTTGTAATTAAGGGACACAAACATTGTAATTAAGGGACACAAACGTTGTAATTAAGGGGCACAAACTTTGTAATTAAGGGACACAAACGTTGTAATTAAGGGACACAAACGTTGTTATTAAGGGACACAAACGTTGTAATTAAGGGACACAAACGTTGTAATTAAGGGGCACAAACGTTGTAATTAAGGGACACAAACGTTGTAATTAAGGGGCACAAACGTTGTAATTAAAGGACACAAACGTTGTAATTAAGGGGCACAAACGTTGTAATTAAGGGACACAAACGTTGTAATTAAGGGGCACAAACGTTGTAATTAAGGGACACAAACGTTGTAATTAAGTGGCACAAACGTTGTAATTAAGGGACACAAACGTTGTAATTAAGGGGCACAAACGTTGTAATTAAGGGACACAAACGTTGTAATTAAGGGACACAAACGTTGTAATTAAGGGACACAAACGTTGTAATTAAGGGACACAAACGTTGTAATTAAGGGACACAAACGTTGTAATTAAGGGGCACAAACGTTTTAATTAAGGGACACAAACTTTGTAATTAAGGGACACAAACGTTGTTATTAAGGGACACAAACGTTGTAATTAAGGGGCACAAACGTTGTAATTAAGGGACACAAACGTTGTAATTAAGGGACACAAACGTTGTTATTAAGGGACACAAACGTTGTAATTAAGGGACACAAACGTTGTAATTAAGGGACACAAACGTTGTAATTAAGGGACACAAACGTTGTAATTAAGGGACACAAACGTTGTAATTAAGGGACACAAACGTTGTAATTAAGGGGCACAAACGTTGTAATTAAGGGACACAAACGTTGTAATTAAGGGACACAAACGTTGTAATTAAGGGACACAAACGTTGTAATTAAGGGACACTGTTAGGAAATGCGGGACATCAATAATTTTTCTTAATTGTGCTGAAAGGGAAACAACATAGAGATTAAACTAAGTGGTTATTTATGACCGCATTGTTAAATAAGTGTTTCTGGCCGCCTCAAGGTGTCAACTTCAAAGGTACTTAAAATACGAAAGTTGTATGCTTCATTCCATAAATTTTTGGGATATTATCATTTGAAATGTTTTTCGACACATTTCCGAACGAAGAGGAAACGATTTCCGAAACATTATCATTCCAACAGATTTTCGATACATTATCATCTGAAACAACTTTCAAAAGATTATTATTGGAAACGATTTCCGAAACTTTCCTTTTAGTATTCATTGTTTGTACGGGCAGGTATAATATACGGAAAGCAAAACAAGTTTTCCATGTACAGATTTGTGTTTATCTGTGATTTATATAGTAATTATGACAAGCATCGAATACATAACAAGCAGATAAAAAAGCAGTTTGATACTGGTCAACGAAGTTTTTGAGTTAATATTTTTGTACCAATGCCAAGGATTTCAATGTAAATATCGCAGCGGGAACACACGGTACGTATGAATGTTAATGGCAATTAGATAAAAAGCGAACAGGAGTTGCAGAACACGCTCCCACTTTTTAGATAACTAGACTCACAGCCTCACCTTTAGTCTTTTCTAGTCTAACTCATGGGCGTAGATTTAGGAGGTTGCGGGGTTTTAACCCCCCCCCCCCACAATTTTGACAGCAGGGTTGGCCCGTTATGGCAACCCCCACTTTTAGAAAGTTTTAGGTTCGATCCGGCACTTATAGACTGCTTGGTATTTAACGAAATGCGGAATGTCGCAAAGCGCTCGCACTTTTTCCTAGATTTTCAGCATCTCGCTGACGCTAAATAAACACTGCGCTGGTTGGTAGAGTAAAATTTGTTTTGCTTCTAGTGGTAGTAACATCGTGAAAAAGTTTCTCTACGTCAAATCTAGCTTTGAGTACAAAACGTGATATTTAGACATCCGAAAACTAATCAACCCCCAGATTTTACACAAATTCTATGCAACTGGTCTAACCTTGGGCAGTCTTGTTCCCCAGTTTTCGAGATATATCTGCACCATTGCGCCCATAGAACACACTTTAAGAGGTACTCAGACCATAGTTGTGGGGTTGCATCATAGCTTGCAGGCCTTCCCACCAACGTTTGGGGGCCTTCACACTACAGTATGGGCAAGCACTCACATGCTACAGCCTGTTCAGACCTTACTGTGTTTCCATGAGGCATGGTCGGCTATGCACAAGACAAATCAAGACACTTAATTTGACATGGTCATCCATTGACTATTGTCTCTAAATTCCCAAGTTGCCGTCAACGCGGTATTAAGGGTCGACGAACGTTAAACAGTCATTTAGTATATACCATGTTTTAAGGAAAAAAGGAGCGGAATGGATTGACAATAATCAATCAATAATGGGCTTAGAAAACCCAAAAACAAAGAACCAAATGTTCCTCGACCTAAAATTCGTTATTTTATTGTGACGTCCTGGTAGGCTAATAGCTTGCAATTGGTAGTTTTCGGGCATAGAAATTCATCGTCGATGTTAGTTTTGTTTGGTGCTTGTGCGCTGTTGTATGTTGTCCGCATATATAATATCGACGTATACCATCGATACCTGATTGACTGTGCACATAAAATACATAAGTGTACCGATGCTTCCCTACGCTCTGCAATCTCGATAGAGTTACTAGTAATATCAAAGATAATCGCTCATAACCATAAGCGATATATTTTTGATATACGATGTGCGCTTTTTTATTAAAATTGGTACTATCGAATTAGTTAAACTATTTTGAAGATTTTTGGTACTAAGGTTGAAATTTTTTTTATCTCAATAGATGTATATTTTATTCATCGACTTAGCTGCATTGAGAAGCTAAGTCAAAGATGCTACAATTTACTCGATCCGCTTTCAGGATTATAGGAAAGCTTTTTCCAATTCACGCCCAGAATTAGTAGTATCAAAGGCAGGATGATGCTTTGCACAAGAGTATAACGCTTTTCGGCTTATGCACATCCAGTGTAAAAGTATGTCGGGGTGTGTTTGGAGCTGTCCCTCCAGCCTGCCTTGGGGACATAACATTTTGTCTTCTCATAATTTCGAGGGGACTTCGTTCCCTTCTCCACGAAATAGTGGGGTAGGTCCAAAATTCTCGCAAAAAATCATGGAGAGTCATCCAAGCAATCTCCACATGAAACGCCGCTCTCCCCACTGAAATGTGGAGGAGGGCATGTTCGGAACGAAACGCACCGCGACATACCTTTACGCAAACAGTGCATAAGATGAAGGGGGTATCACGTTGTTCAGTAAGATGTTAAGCACCTTGGTTTCACAACCATGCTCGTAGCCCGTGAAGCCATAATCAAATAAAGTCATCTTCCGACTCGTTTAGGCAATGAGGTTTCACCGGTACATAAAATTATACATTAATATCGAAAAAACTTTGTCCCACATTTTCTTTAACAAGGACGCAGTAGTGGTAGCCAAAAAATCGGAGAAAGATATTAGCTTTCAATGTGCTTCTAAGAGTTTTTTCTGATTTGTGTTATTTATCTGAACCACTTGCTACCAAAATTGATAATGTACTGCAAAACTGCATACGTTTGAGCTATTGAAAAGACCCTACAGTTAAAAAATATGTCAAGTTTTCAACATATATACTTGGGTCAAAACTAAATTTTCGATATCACATGGCAGCTTTAGCAATTCACACCTTCACTATTGATTGCTATAGCAAGCAGCAGAATAAACATGAATATTATGACATGCTTAAAGTATATATGAATGGCATAGGTATATATGTGTATGAATAGCATAGGTGGCTACTATTGAAGAGTAGGAGGGTTACCCACTAAGGATTAGACACATCCTATTTAAGCCATATTTTCTGTCCCCTGAGGTCCTGCACCACCCCAGGAAGCTCACCGCGCGCCGAAGCCGCTGTCGAAATTTCAGCAATCATAAGTGTTATTACAAAAATTTTAAGAGCAAATTGGTAAAAGTGGAGAACATTATAACGCACTTTAGATGAGTACACTTGGATTATTCTTTACGAACTTAGCGCGCTTAAATCGATATGTCGACTTATGCACACGAACGCGGTTTGCGATGCATCAACACGTGGGTGCTGTTCGCAGCCACTATTTTGCGATTTAGTATCATAAATTGTTGACTACAAAAGCAATAATACAATACCAATAGCGTTTTTTTCATATACTATAATACACACATGGGCGGCAAACTTAGCTGTCCGATTCAGCATGTCAGTTGATAAACGCGAACAAACGTGCGAAACCGAGAAATGTGCCTATGCAAATTCCGTTCGTACATCACAGAGCGCTTGTTCACGTTCACTAATCTGTGAATACAGATTGCAGAAATGTGAACGCAAAGTTTGCTGTGAGTGACTCTGTTAGAGATACTTATAACAGAACAACCATGTGCACGCAGCAAAAGTGAGTTCACTCATGAAGCAAAATTTGAGTGGATAAAAAAAATTTGGTTAACCCTGCCCCCCCTCCCCCCCGCGCGACTACCATTCTAAACCGATGGACCAGCACGAATGGTATATATCTCAAAAACGTTATTCAAACTTACCTAACTATGGTAACTGTAGCAACGAAGAAAAACCAAAACCACAAAAATAAAAATATTTTTTCGTTAAACATATTAATCATCAATACACACTGAACGGTATGATGATGAACGTTGCCCAAGACTCGGATTTCGAAATCGCACATGGTGACACGTGGAAAATGACACGACTCGCCCCATTCCAGCCCGGAGCCACGAAGGAAATCGTGTACCATTGCAAAGCCATAAAAAACGTTTCGGGTTCCCAGAAACGAATTAAGTATTACAATTTGGCCGATACAATTGAGCACGTAGACGAGTTTGATTGAAAAATAGACGCAAGTCACATATGAACTGCTGTATCGGCCACAAACAAAACACAGTTGCGTCGATGTTGCAGCTTTGTCATTTTCACCGACGCTTCGTTGTACCTTCAATTATATTTATAATAGATTGATTACACGAAAAAGCGATTATTTTGTTTAAGCCAAATCTTGGAGGGAGCAACAATTTAGGTGCTGACCAAGCACGTGTGTACGGTAAGCCAATTTGCTGGTTAGAATAGCATCATAAATTGCCAACCGCTTGAAGCGGGTTAGCACATCTGCTGTGGTTACGGAAGGCCAGGTGTTCGATTTCTATAATAAACATTGAGAATACTTAGTCAAAAACTTCACTTCAATAACAAGTTACTGGTGATTATAGCAAAATTAGGTGTGATTTTAGCAAAAAATTAGTTCGTAAATAGGAAGATGAGCCCCTGAACGGAGCCATATATAAATGGATACGTGCATAATTAATCTAATCACGTCTAATATAAACCATTTAGCAATGTCCGCAGGTCAGTTCTTGAGCCACACGTTTAGCAATAAAATAAATAAAATAATAGGTTGGGCAAAGTAATCTTAGCAGATATATACTAGCTAAGTAATTACTATTTTGTAAAATAATTTTGTTTATTTTTATTAAAATCCTTATATCATGATTACAAGTTCATCATTTAGTGTGTCATATTGCAGTGCAGTGAATTTCAATATATTAAATAATTCTTAGATGACGGGTGTTTTTGACAACAACTCAGATGACTGTATAAATATATAAGACTGCGTTAATGGACTGGACATATTAAATCCGTGTTGCTGAATAAATCCTTGGTATGACTTACTGTATTTAACTTTGATAAGTTGCGGCTCATAACCTTCATACGTTGTGGAAACGTTCCACATGAATAGATTTTCGACATTAATATAATAATTTTGTGAAGCACGATTATATTTAAAATGTTTCCAGCCTGATACTAGGACCTCGACTTAAGCTTATGTTTAGGGTTAAGCTAGGGATATTATATGCACAGCCCAATTCTTCGTATAACTGTGGCCACAAAGTTCATGGTATCTCTCTATGCCAGTGTATAATGAATCTGAGAACATAACTCTTTACGTGTTAACACTTACATGTGTAAAGTATTATCGGTATTACCATCTTCATCTTTGAGATCATTTATTTTGGACATGTTAGCTTTACTGGTGCAGCATCTTTTGATAAAACGTACCTCCAATGCATCGACAATATGTCCAGCGATTATACGGACTGTGGAATGACGAGCATCGACATCGAGTAAGCGACAGTCAACAGCCATTTGGGTCAAGCTTTGAACGTTGATTCCTGCGATTCTAATATACGTTATATCTACATCTGTCAGCGATGCTATAGGTAATATATTTGTGATGGCATCCTCTCGCTACTCTTTTGTGACCCCTCTCCTTCAAAAACCTTTATGGTCTGGACGCTTCTCTGCGAAGACATCGCAAGCTCTTCAAAAGGGTGAACCGGCAACAAAGTAAAAAAGATTATTTAAATTAATTTTATTCTTTGCCCAACAGCTAATTTTTTATGTTCGTCAGTAAAACGTGGAGAACCCTAATATCTCTCCTTTCGTAACGCCCCTGCTACCCGTATTCAAATTATCTACATTTCTGTACTCCTCTTATATTTCAGATCATCGGAAACTCTAAACGTACGAATATAATGACGTTTTAAGTCGTAACAACACGTGCTGTTACAAATGTTTGTGAATTAATGCATTGGCCCAAAAGAGTTGCTCGCATACATGCATCAAGTCTGATGTTCCGGAAAGATGGGCTGCAGCCGGGTGCTCGGAGGATAAGGGGTTGGGTCGGAATTGGACCTGCCAGCGGGGGATCATCTGGCCTGCCCGGGCAGGAGGAGGTTGGCGCTTTCAAGTGTGTCAGAAACTTATCAAGGGGATCAGTGCTTCTCGCTGAGTGATGTCCGATGTCTCAGAAGGGATAATCTTCCTGTCAGTGCCATGAGCATGCATGGTTCTACCATTACAACCAAGGGGCCGGAACATTTAAATAGCATGGCATATCTGTTATATATAATGCGGTAGTAAGCGTTCGCTCGAAGTCGGCCGTGCGAATTGAAACATTTTCATCATTGCTGTATTAATCTATGCCACAATCCTCTTATCAGTTTCCAGCTACAGTTGAATTTTAGTACATTATTTTTATGCAAAATTCTTATAACTACAGTAGTTTAACGGGGAAATGGAACGACTGCTAGTAATGTAATGTAAAAAATATATGTTGACTATTTCTGCATTTTGGTGCATTTGGTAGTGTGGACACAAACTGCGCGATGCTGATGCACTAAAAAATTTTTTCCGTCGGTTGATCGCATAACTCTTCACCAGATTGATGAATTTTACCAATTTTCTCTATTCGACGTTTAATAGCATGTAGTTATGCCAGCATTGCGCTTGCGCTGCTCCAATGACTTTTCACCTAAATACTAACAAACCCTACACGAATGGGAGACCTTTTGATTTTGGCGATTTGTAGTGATCAGCATTTTAGGTTATAACTCTTGCTAGAATCATCAAATTGAAAAGGACATGCAGAATCCACTCATCGATATCTTTACTTTTATGCATTTTGTGGCAGAGCAGCGGTTTTGACCTACGAAACAAAGTTTAAGAATATCCTGAAAAAGTGTAATTTTCAAAATTTTGGTAAAGCACGATCCTTGCTTGTTGGAAGTTTACTATCGCATTACAATGTTGTTTGACCAGCTAAACACGTTGGCTGCATTGTTTCAACATTACATTGGGCGTGTTTTAACACTGAAGAGCCGTGGCAGTGGTTAATTTGCAAAATTTTTGTACCAAAAATAATCAAATTTTGTCACTTTTTCAATTCAGATTTTATGTGGGGTTTAGAATGTGACTATAGCTTTTCGAAGCGGCTCAATACGATAAAATCAATTACGCTTACGCGGTATGCATTGAAGCAAATTACAAGGGCCTACAGTCTATAAATCAGTCTTCAAAATATAATTATTTTCTGGCTTGCTGATTTATAAATTTTAAGTTTTCATCTTTTTGATCAATGAAGCATTAAATAAAGAGTCCAACGGTAAGATATTTGACTAAAATGGCTATGGGGTTATTGTAAAGTTGTTGTCGTTATACTTTTGATTGTTAAAGTTTAAAGAAACGAATTTGAAGCCTTGTAATACTCACCTAGGCCAGATTAACCACAGTGTTCCGTTTCTCGTCGCTGCCAGAGTAACTATTAAGTCGCAAAGTGAGGGGAAACGAAGCGAACTGCGCCATGTTATGTAATGCTGCGTTCATTGACGGTTTTGTCATTTAAATTCAGGTTCGCAAGCCTGCGTAAAGTCCCATGATACCAATTATACACCGGAAATACTTCAATGACAATGCTGTGGTCATTTTATCGTATCTAGCAATTTCGACAACCTAGAGACACGTTACGTTGACCTACATACCTATCTAGTTGAAATGTGGCGAAATTTGACTATTTTTGGTGCCAAAATTTACCATTTTTTTGCAGAAATTCTCTCACAGGGTTAATGACAGAGCCAATATGGTATTAAAACTATGAAACTATAATGTTTAACGGATTAAATAACCCTATAGTTCTATAGTGGTTCATCCCCAACAAGGAAAAAATTTTCTTTCTAAAAATTTTAAAATTTTCACTTTTTTGGGGTATTTTTTAAACTTTGGCTAGTAGCTCTGACAAAACTACATAACAGCCAAGTCGTAGCGCTGTATGAGATGTCTCCATTTTTCGCTGCGAAGCCTCTATCTCGAGAAACATAGATACTCAGATGGCCAAATTTAAAAAAATGCGACCGTTGACCCTTTGGGGCCATTTTGACCCGGCAGATGTGGTCGCCGGGTTTAGCGTCTAATTAAAGGGCACAAATAGACTAAATTTGTTGTCAAATAAAAAGTTTTTGAGGATCCATCTATCTGGTGATGAGTTATAATCTCTACAGACGGACAAAAAGGAATGTTAACGATTTTTGTAGCTAGCACAGCTATTGTTGGAAACTACGCTCGCTTCGCTGGCTCCGTTTTAACTAATTCCAGTTATGGATAACGGCTTTAGTGCTATATAAATTCATATTCTATAAGAGCCTAAATAGATTCCAGCGGAGCAAACTATAGTAGCCTAGAATTAATTATTTGATAAAAGCAACCAATTTATAAAAACCCTCTAATTGGCTTAACTAAGGTTAGCTAGGTAGGTATTAGTTGTGTAAATTGTCATGTTACTGTTCACTGAATGTCAGTTTTCACGGCAGTCGAGAATTTACCTAGCTAGGCACATCTGTATGACACACATGCAGAAGAATAGTTGGCAGTGCAAAATTTATTGCAGTTGCTATCAACTTTTCTTTCGGTTCTCTGTTGTTTTTTTAATTGTTAGTGATTGTGGTATAAAACTAGAAAAATCTATTATATATCATTATGACAAATTAACCTGAATGCCAGCTTAGCATACCACGCCACAAAATACACGGAACGTAAAACATGAGCGCTTCGATGGCCAAAATAAATGGAACCCATTGATAGTATCCAATCTGTCTGGCATTTCGTACCGCGTACTCCGGCGGAATTGGTTTAGTCATCGGAACAAAATATGTATTTTGTACCCAGCAATAATTTTCAGTATACTGTTCCCATGCGTCCGTAAACTGGGCTGGAACCCAGCATTGAATTGGATAGCCCACGTATTGTTTGGCACTATAGAATAAAAATATAGCAAGTTTTATAATTTCCTGCAGCGCAACCACAGAAGCAATTTTTAAACAATATCTCCCATACCGCATCGTTGCCTAACAGTATGATCAAATTATATATTTAGTCAAGTTGTGGTCTTAACGTTTGTAACATGCAAATATTAATTCTAATGAATATGCTATTACAATAATTGCTATTCGAAGCCGTCTGCGTGCATACCGTAGCAAACAACTGAAGTGATGAAATTTGAAAACGCCAATCAAAACGAAATGTACACATTCGTTTTTATATGCGTCGGTTACATCACAAAGGACCCACTATGCAAAAATTTGTGTGGCTGTAGTATGTATGATACCATCCATAGGTATTCAGTTCATACCTTTATGAAATTAAAACATATGGTGTATGAAACACAATCAATGTAACTATGGTAACAAAATTTAGCTATTGAATTTTACTCACGGTGTCAAGCACACTGTACAGATCTTACCACTGTAAAAAACAAATCTTAATGGTACCACTAAATCTATGTACATCGAAACACATGCAAAGTAGTTATAGTATCTAGAACACCGTTTATAAGAAATCAAGTGGTAGAATATTGAACACGTGCAAATGACACCATAATGTTGCTAACACCGCACAACCATGTCAAAAATCTAAAACCAAATATATAGTATAAAATCCAGCGCTACAATAGTCTCGTAAAACATCTTCAGAAATACAGTAGTTTCTAAGATGTCACGATAACGATAATGTATAGCGGCAGAGATACTCAAAACTTAAACATTCCTACATAAAGTAAACGCCGAATTAATGTATAACGATGGCAAATGTTTGGCACAGATCGTTCACTATATTTTGGAAAAACGACCCTAGCTGAGTGCAATGCATCGAGCTGTACTTAAAGAACGTCTTTAAAGAAGACACCTCTGTGTCGATATTTCATGTGCTCGAACCAGCTTAATTTGCCTAAACCGGATTTTCAAAAATTATATCATAAGTGAGACTTATCGAATAAATACTAGTTTGTCACTTTAAACTGTTTGATATAAATTAACTCCAGCCGTTTAGAAACCAATAATTTGTACAACTGTTTTACTAGAGCTTAAAGAAAAAATATGTTTTTGTCCATGGTTATTATTTATCAATGAGCGATACGATAAATGAGTTGCTGTTGTTTTGTAGTTTTTCCAGGCTTCTTTTTTTGGTGTCGTCAAATTTTAAAATGAGCTGGACCTTTAATAACCTCCATAAGAAATAAATTTGCAAAAAAGCACAACTAACCTGACAATTTATAGCAAAGGCAAATATAACAGCACTTGTACAGTGATAGTTGAGCCTATCGACAAAGTCGTCGTCTAATCGCGCATGAAGGCCTTTAAAGATTGCTGCCAAGTGGTATAATAACATGCTTCATGATAGCAGCTTCTTTTCTTTGTTCATATAGCGACGCGAGTGTTAGGCATCAAAATTGGCTGCGGAACTAGGAAATACCGGAAGTCGATTGACATGATTGTATTTGTCGTAATTACGCTCGTCTGTTTGGTGCTGCCTAATTTTAAAATGAGCTGGACCTTTAATAACCTCCATAAGAAATAAATTTGCAGAAAAGCACAACTAACCCGACAATTATAGCAAAGGCAAATATAACAGCACTTGTACAGTGATAGTTGAGCCTATCGACAAAGTCGTCGTCTAATCACGGATGAAGGCCTTTAAAGATTGCTGCCAAGTAGTATAATAACATGCTTCATGATAGCAGCTTCTTTTCTTTGTTCATATAGCGACGCGAGTGTTAGGCATCAAAATTGGCTGCGGAACTAGGAAATACCGGAAGTCGATTGACATGATTGTATTTGTCGTAATTACGCTCGTTTGTTTGGTGCTGCCTAATTTTAAAATGAGCTGGACCTTTAATAACCTCCATAAGAAATAAATTTGCAGAAAAGCACAACTAACCTGACAATTATGGCAAAGGCAAATATAACAGCACTTGTACAGTGATAGTTGAGCCTATCGACAAAGTCGTCGTCTAATCGCGGATGAAGGCCTTTAAAGATTGCTGCCAAGTAGTATAATAACATGCTTCATGATAGCAGCTTCTTTTCTTTGTTCATATAGCGACGCGAGTGTTTGGCATCAAAATTGGCTGCGGAACTAGGAAATACCGGAAGTCGATTGACATGATTGTATTTGTCGTAATTACGCTCGGTTGTTTGGTGCTGCCTAATTTTAAAATGAGCTGGACCTTTAATAACCTCCATAAGAAATAAATTTGCAAAAGAGCACAACTAACCTGACAATTATAGCAAAGGCAAATATAACAGCACTTGTATAGTGATAGTTGAGCTTATCGACAAAATCGTCGTCTAATCGCGGATGAAGGCCTTTAAAGATTGCTGCCAAGTAGTATAATAACATGCTTGATGATAGAAGCTTCTTTTCTTTGTTCATATAGCGACGCGAGTGTTTGGCATCAAAATCGGCTGCGGAACTAGGAAATACCGGAAGTCGATTGACATGATTATATTTGTCGTAATTACGCTCGTTTGTATGCTGAAATCAAATTATGTTATGATATCATTTAGCTTTAACATAACAACAAAAACAAGGAAAAGCAAAGTGTAGTAAATCAAGTTTCGGGTAGTACTTCTGAAGACAGCTCCAGTTTTATTTCTGTTAAGAAAAAGCTATCATGAGCCGAAGTTTCTATGGTTTATACTAATGCTACAAAATAAAATACCAGCGTTTTACCTCGAGAAAAATTATAAAAGAATGTTCTGCTAGCAGATTTACGGATAACTTACACAAGTGTGGGCCCAAGTGTATTTGAGCAACGTTTGAAAAAAGGATGGTGGAAAACGAGAAGCCAAGACTGAGCATCATATCAGGACCATAAGGCTCTAGACTTAATAAAGTATTCGTCAGTTACAACAACCTTTTGGGTGTGTTCAAGTTTCTATATACATGTGCATTTTTAATCTTAACATTACCTGGATTTTTTGCTATTCAGACACTAGGATACGATAAAAAATTTACATGCATCTAATGGAGTTGTTGATTATACTCCTAGTATATCGATTTTCGGTCGGCTTTTGAAGGGTTATTCCATAACAAACTAACAATTTACCAATAACTGCTATATATCTATTATTAGCATAAATTTTTCTAACCGAAACTGGTTATTTAAGTGATAATACATCTCGTACTTGCACGCGTACCATCTATGGTGCAGAAGTATGAGGAATGTTTCAGAAAACCATGAAACAACGCCTTGATTGTGTACAAATTGATTGATTAAACACAATTATTTAAAAAAAATAAAACTACTATTTTCAATTCACAGACACTAACAGAGTTAACAAGACGATCATGGTAAGTTGAGCATTCGATAACGTGCTGATACGTACAGTCAGCAAAATCCTTGATAAAAGTAACGTAATGTCACTGTCATGGCCGTCCTATATTATCAGGGTGTTCATTGTAAGCTGGAGTTACTCTACACAGTTCACTGAGATTTTATAGGAATCCTCTCCGAATTTAACGGCTTGAGATATAACCACCCGACGTCGCATACAGCAAATGTCTCGAAGTCATTCGACGACGTTCATAGTAATATCATAGTAATTGATGTCGTCAAAAACGGAGTTATCAAGTTTACCAACATACAATATTTTCAACACACAGTAATTTTGATATATAAATAAATGCAAGTCAAGTCCTCAATCGATTGCCCGGAATTGTGTCTCAATGGTGCTACTTAGCCCGGTCCGCGGCTACGCCTATAGTGTCGTGGCATGATTAACAGCAACTACTAAAATGATTGCAAATAATTTGTACTAAATTTTGATACTTCATTCGATATCAAGCGTTTTCCAAATCCTAAATGGTCTGATAAATCGCCTCTTACTAGAACGGATGAAGTGCGATAGAATGGGCTATATAGAGACGACGATCGGATCGAATCAACGCCAGGTCAGTCAACTCGGTTCGGATTGAAATCCTTCGTGTTTTGGGCCGAGTCAGATCGGGGTTCGGTAAATCTGCCTAAGAGATATCATCGGAGGCGAAGTATAGAACAACCACCATTCTTCGCCCCGATCAGGGTTAGTGGTATACATTGCGACCTAGGTCATGTCTTCGTCAGCGTGGGAAGTGTTCGACAAAGAAATGCCAGATAACCAATATACTACCCAGTTACAACTGATGATTCCCATTTATTGCGCTTTTTTATCGGTCATCGGCTCGGGTCAGGTTGGGTTATATAAAAAGTTTGTTCGTCTGTATCTCATCGGTATGTACTCTATGAAAACTTGCTATAAGCTGAAATATTGCGATTTTGAAACATTAACATGTACAGTCCTGCCGTGGGAAACTTTCACTGAATGCAAACAATTTACAAGTAAGCATGTAAGTTTGTATTTCAAATTGGCTGTTTTTGAATATTAATAGCGCATAACAAACAACTGATTTAAAGCATTTCATAATTACGGTTTTATACAGATAATGAGTTTTATCCTACAAATTTTGCAAGCAAAATTAACGCATTGTCGTCAGTATTACGTGTTAACGCTGCGATGTATACAAATCAAAGCCATTAAGAGAACTGATGCCAAGTGTGCGCATTGTCATGTTTTACAAACAAGCTAGAAGCAACATTTCGGCAAAATCTTATTTATGCTGTGGATTTACGAAGTGGAATATTTAAAAAGGTGAAGTTAAAATGTAGCAGAAATCCCATATTTTTGAAAGAAAAATTCACAGCAGTTTGTTTCGCTGGGAAAGGACATTTTGGTTAGCATTCCAGGTAAACGTTACACAAATGCTTCCTCGTACTAGAGTCATATCATAACATGACTGCGAGAAAGATCTAACGACCAGTTTCCCTTCCCCGTATAATTTCATGAAGGAACCGCTATTTTACATAGAATTGCCGAAGTAAACGTCATTTGTTAGCTATTGTCAAAACTCGTCTGCATTTTATTGGTTTTATATTTGTACCTTTACACTGTGTGTTTCTTATAGCTAAAACTTGGCCTGCTATTATAGTTGCTATGACATATTTATCTCACCATACGAAAATTCACGCGGCAAACGTCCGGGTTTTGTACGGGATGGTAATATTTCAGCGAAAACTGAAAATTGTACTTTACTTTAGGTTTTTCTAATAGATAAAGCTTGTGCCATTATAATTTCTATGACGTACATCTTCTTTGGAGCTAAATGCTTTCGATCTAATGAAAGTCAATGTAGATGTATCTTAAAATAGTGCAAGTGTAGTTGAACCGTTAATCAGTTGTAATCATATGTACTTGGGTAGACACTTGTGTTAAAATTATTTTATTTTGTCCGAAATATATGTATGCATGTTCAGTTTTCACAATATTTTCTTCAGCATTGTGGTAAAGTAAAACGGACACATGCTCTAGTTTTAGCTACACCCGTGTAGCGGATGAATCGGCCCAGCCAAATCATACATTGTTACTTATATGGATTCCTGTCCAAAATATGGACTATTAAACAGTTGTTACTGCATGCGAGATGCTTCTGACATTATTTTGAGTTGTAGTTAATAGCATTTCTGTATATTTATAGAAACGGACTAGTCTTTAATTGTGGATTGCTTTTTGAAAAACCAAATTTAGTTTACTCAAGAGGGTAAATTTCTTATTGATATCGCTGCATGTAATGTTGGGCACAGCTAGACGAAGATGGCGGTAACCACACATTTCACTCAGACGGCTGCCACAAATTTCCCTAATTTTGAGTGCGCTTTCTCACTGCTGAATAGCGCGGTACCGTGTATGTGATGTTATAGTACATGAATAAGAATGATTTTACTCGGAATTAACGCTTATTTTTGAAAAATATTTGAGACATGCTGTTTATCTTCGGTCAATTAAGGCCGGGACTCAAGCCATTTATAATAATTTTATTTATGAATTCTAACGCAATCAGTTTTGACAATCTCGAGAGTCAAATGTTTGACAGCAACGTTTGAAACATTTGAAACAAGAGCGCAAAAATGTTATTGTAATTCTAACTTATTTATATAGTTCTAACCTAAAATTGTAATATGCAGAAAGTTTTAAAAAACATCAAGTTTTAGAATTCAAATTGAATATATATCAGAATTCAAAATCCTAATGTATCTCAGTTAATGAAACTATTATCATTTAAAGATCAATCATCACAGTACATTTTCAAAACAATGAGCTTGCAATAAATGAAATAAAATAGCGTACGACTGACACTTTTAGCAGAACCTATAGAAACTACTATTAAAATATAATTTGTTTGGTTCAAAATGACGCTCAAAGGTAGATGAAAATATAAACTATCGCAGACAATGAAAGCAATTTAAAAATAGCTAAACATTTGCAGTTTCTTGAGTTTTAGTGTTGAAGAATTAATTCTTTCTGAATTAAAATTTAATATAGAAGCTTAATTTTTTATTGACAAAAGTAACTGCAAACAAAAAAGATTGAGATTTAGTTATTTTTATATATACTCAGGGTCCATTGTATTTGTGCGTATTCCTTTCCATAAACAGCAGCAAAAGACATTGTGCAACACAACAAAAAATTTTTCACAGACGGTTATTATTCTTATTGAATTTGTTTCAGCGACAGCTAATGGTGTCTCTGAACAGTGTTCCTATTCCACCGCTGTAAATATTTGTGAAAGTCAGTGCAGCAAGCAGGTGATATTAGGCGCTATACTGGTAAGAAATTTTATAAATTTTGGCATATCTGGAACACCACAATTTCCACTAGCTGTACTACTAAATTACTACAATTTTGAAATCAATCGAGTGTTATAATGATTTTGAAACCAATCCGATGTTATAACGATTTTGAAATCAATCCGGTGTTATAACGATTTTTACACCTTACACCGTACCGACGAAGCATAATTTGTTTACATATACTTACGCAAACATTCGAAGGCAATTCACATTTTCGCTAAGACTTCCATGTGCCTTGGTTAAACATTTCTCAACGCCGCCAATTGGCAAAGACATATATTATGACGTTTATGTGTTAGAAAGCGTTTGTTCCGTGTGGAATATTTGCATGCATGTTGTTGTTTTGCGATGCTTTTAGGAACCGAACTACAGCTATTAGATACATCATTCACTTACGGTCGCCACCCGCAATTAAACAACCGGTTTTGGTTCGTGGCGTTGGTTTGAACTTGTCAAACTTTGCGTGATACACAAACTAATACCGGTATTAAAGTGTTGCTAAGCAAACTTCTTAATAATGGTTTTTCAGTAAGCGCGAGCTTACTGTTTTTCATTTTTCTTCATAAATAGCATAAATATATCATATATAGCAAAGTAAACAGCGAGTGCTATGTAGAGGTCAAATTATTATCTACACTGGCGAAATGATTAATTTTTCCGTATTATTATTGTTTCAGGGGCATTTATTATTATTATTAATCTTTATTCCTCCTAAGGAACCAGATGACGCGCCGCTACTGCTATTTTGAAAAATATAGTCATATTATCTATCTAATTACAAATTGAGTTCGAGATTACAATTTTCCCACGATAATATAGATGTTTTCAGCGTAATATGTATGAAATGTGGAAGTTAATATTTATCATCGATTTTCTTAGACTGCAGAATTGAAGAAATTTTAGAAATCCAACAATTTCTGGCCTGTGAAGTTAGATTTGTTGGATACAAACGTCTGTTACTTTGTTTTTAGGACATTTAAATTATTTATATAAATTCCTTAGTAAAGTTTTATAGTATTGTAATGTACTAAAAGAACTGAGATATGCAATTATCATATGCGGATATTATGCTAATGTTGAGGGACGCAATAAGAAGCTATATTACACTAATGACATGAAAAAAGTATCTTTTGGGATTTATTGTGCAAGGTGTATGGCATACATGCTCAAGGTCCGAGGTTGCAGAGGTAGCCGTAGCCTCAGAGAGGGGGAAGGCCGGGCCTCCGTCATTCAAGGTCGGTGGTAACTCAGTCGCTGTACGATGAACAGCGGCTCATTCGGCGTCAGCGCCATTGGGTGGGGAGGGGAGGGGGGCTCGGGCAATCTGCCAATAGGGGTCCGATACATCAAAGGAAACACTTTAATCTATAAGCATGTATGGTGTACGGATAGTATTAAATATATATCGGCTCTATCATGTAGGAAAACAAAGTTTATATACTGTCAAACTTAATGCACAAATTGATACTCTGCGACACAAATTTTTGCAACACCGACAGTGTCGCTGATGCAAATAAATATTGCTACATATCTTCCACTATGTCCAAAGAAAGATGTGCTAACACGTACCACACTTTTATCACTCGGCCAACTAATCCAAACGTAAACGGCAAACTCAGTATAGTGGGTCGCAGTCAACAAAATTGTCCCATTTTATATGACATTAACTTTGTATAGTGGGTTGCAGTTAACAAAATTGTCCCATTTTATGACATTAACTTTGTATAGTGGGTCGCAGTTAACAAAATTGTCCCATTTTATATGACATTAACTTTGTATAGTGGGTCGCAGTTAACAAAATTGTCCCATTTTATATGACATTAACTTTGTATAGTGGGTCGCAGTTAACAAAATTGACCCATTTTATATGACATTAACTTTGTATAGTGGGTCGCAGTTAACAAAATTGTCCCATTTTATATGACATTATCTTTGTATAGTGGGTCGCAGTTAACAAAATTGTCCCATTTTATGTGACATTAACTTTGTATAGTGGGTCGCAGTTAACAAAATTGACCCATTTTATATGACATTAACTTTATATAGTGGGTCGCAGTTTACAAAATTGACCAATTTTATATGACATTAACTTTGTATAGTGGGTCGCAGTTAACAAAATTGTCCCATTTTATATGACATTAACTTTGTATAGTGGGTCGCAGTTAACAAAATTGACCCATTTTATATCACATTAACTTTGTATAGTGGGTCGCAGTTAACAAAATTGTCCCATTTTATATGACATTAACTTTGTATAGTGGGTCGCAGTTAACAAAATTGTCCCATTTTATATGATATTCTTGCAGGTCATTTGATTCATTGTAAAGTATATATGTATGTAGCATGTAATAAGCATATATATCCCAGTTTTGCCAAATCTGTTGTATGAGGGGAGGGCTAAACGGACGAGAGGGAGGATGGTGCACGGTGGCGAAAGAGGAGTGCAGCTTTTTGCGAATGTCAAGATCAGCAAGAAGCGCATACCTAATTTTAAAGTGTTGCTGTGGTAATCCAGCAAATACTTGTATCTCAACACCCGATTGAGGATATGTTATTTATACATATTTCATATTGATATATGAAAACTATAAACCGAAATTTCCTCATAATTGCTAAAATATTTCACGTGGTGGTATGGGGTAAGGAGGCCTTCGGCGGTAAATACTAAAAGTGGGTAACATTTAGCCACTATGGACACTTGTAAGCTGAGCCATAGTAAGTGTACGGCTAAGCTTTACGTGCATGCTTTATTTTGCCAATATTTGCATCCACAATAACTATGCCGTCGTTATTCGCGGTTCTGTGAAAGCAAACAAGAGCTTCATTTGTGGCAACCTGGATATTTTTGGGTTTTGATAGGTTTGTGTGAGTTCATGAAATACTGACTCGCATGAGCACCGCAGATGCCTTTTGCTTGTGATAAAGGTTTCAAAATATTGTGTACAGTGGTCACTGTCGCAATTCTAGTAAATGTGTGCAATCGAATACAAACTGTCGGTGTGTATGTGGAATCAGTTTAGCAAATTGTGATATTTGTTCGCGAAAGAGTGTCTTTAGGTGTCTTTATACCGGAATTCGGGCCTCATACAAACGAAGGAACCATGAATTGTGCGCGGTCATCGTTTTTTTGGCGTTTACGTTATATATTTCCCAGCATGTGGAAGTTTTATCAACGTACAGCCTGCGTAACATCGTAAACCACGGGGCGTATAGGACAATATCACTATATCTTAAGCAATTAAATATAGTGTCTCGGACACCATCAGCATTTATGGATGGCGTCATTGACACCGTGAATTTCTATCTAGCCATAATGAAAATACTTTGCAAACATGTTTTGTTGTTTTCCGTTGCAACGAATCTATACAATGTAAGATTTGTTCATGCACTTCCCAAACAAAGTAATAAACGGTATCCGTTCAAAGATTCATACAGCTAGCTTAAATAATTTGAAATTTGACATAGCTAGTTTCCTCCTTTTTTAAAAAAACTATTGATACATAGGATGTGGGAGACACCATAGTATATTTCATATGATATTCATGAGACCATTATTTTTGCTACATTGTTTATCCTTCCGACTGCCATGCACCGTGGTATGGTCGTGATTACACAGGGGCAAATCGTTAACATGGCGGGCATTTGGTAACGTAAACGACGCATTAAGATCGCGAATTCATATAACATAAAACAATCCAGGTGCGCTAAACTTAAAGTTTATACCACGCATAACAGAAAATGCCCCAAATAAATCTATCTGCACAGCTGCACAGTTTCGTTAAATGACGCTCGATAACTCCTCCTTTACGATTCCGCATTTGGTCACTAATAGTGTGATGTCAAATCGGAAGTCACAAATTGCGCCACCCATCATATTTGCTCATAGAAGGGGGTAAGGGTTATTCAACGTCCCTGATGTCTACACCCTCGAAGGTCCGGCTACCCGCCCCATATCTCCCCGCAGGCACCGAGTCCATAGGTGCATTTTGCTGCGCCAAAGGCCCAGCGCACACCCACTCCTCCTTCTAGCGTACCGCCCTGTGCCCCCTGGGACGCCAAAAGCTCGTCAGCTCTGAAGACCCGGACAACCCTATTGGAACCTCGGACCTTGACCATGTACCTTAAAATCGACCTAATAAGAAACCTGAAGTCGAAAACATGCTGCCGGAAGATGCATCAGAGCAGCTTCGTTTAGTCGATTTTTGAAGATGTACCTTTGGCTGTGCTTCGTTCATCATAGTTTAACTTCTATCATCTGATCATTTTGTTCCGATTATAACGTAATATACTAACTGTTCGATTTACACTAAGTAATAATTGCTTAAATAAATAGCAAAGCGGTGTTATATGTTGAATTGAAACAAGAATATAATCTAGTGTATATAATTTTATGCATAAAATACGAAATTGACAACTTCAGCGCAGTATTTTCGAGGTCCTACAGGCTAAGATTGTGATATATCTATGAAAAGGGGCTAAAACGAGAAACCATGTTTTCGAAAGATGTCGGCAATGACATTTCGTTAAATTTTCTCAAAAATGATATAAGCCACTTTCAATACAAAATAAAGGAGTGTGTTTAATAAATCGGATCGCCAGATTCTTGACTCTAGTCACCTCAGCTTTTCTACTGGGCAAGAGTCATTATTATTGTAGTTGTATAATATCACAATGTTACCTGTTTATTTAGTAAAAAATGACATGCAATCATTAGGTTGCATTTAGGGGGAGCCCTTGCAATACACACTAACTGGATCAGAAGGATCCTGTAATAAAAGCAGGATAATTGCTATAGAAATAATTTTGTAAAGCGAGAGAATCCACTTTACAAAGTGCTAGAAGTACTAGTGCCTGCACGATATCGATCGTCAAAGAGGAATCGTGTTATGTGCTTTTGATGATAAACTACGGCTCTGGCTCTAAATCAGAGCGTACGGTGAAATTATTATTTTTTGCTTTAATGCATGCCTTATATGTGTAAATATTCAATGATGTTGCCTAAGCTTGGCCGTATTTGTAGAAATGTTGTCACTTTAAGAGGCCGAATGTTAAAGATGAGGCGGGTTTGGGGCCTTTATGACTAGATTTGACGATGTCTTCGAATTGCGCGCCCGGCAAACTAAGGTCCAACTATTAGCAGTGCCAAGTGTGGAAAAGCTTTGTGCAGTGTTATGGGATGGACATTTACAATCAAAAAGAACGTGTGATTGGTTTTATGAGAAATTGCACGGGGTGCTCTATTTTTAGCGTGACATGGACGGACAGTATCTGCAATCTAATAAGAGGAAGTGTGGTTTCTTTTTATGAAATATTTCACGGGTCTGTTTTTAGCAAGACATGGACGGACATTATCCACAATCATGCGGGATTCACGTTATAATGTCTCCACCACTTGGAACTTATGTACCCCACACAGTGGTAGGCACACCCTAGACTACAGGGTGTCTTAGACACCCCTGTGTTTTTGAATAGTTTCAAATAAATTTCAAACAAAGCTGGCTAATAGTTTGGCTTATTTCAGACGGTGTCAATGAACCGTCGTTGCTTTTCGTTTTGCTGAGAGTTTCCGCCACCCCGTGGGGTCATTTTACATAGGGCCTACAGGATCCCTTAGAAACACCGCATTAGCAAGCATAAAACAACGAAATACTACATTGTCAAAATGAGGTATCTAGGGGTGTGCCCGACACCCTCATATTTTGTTGTACGGTATGGGTGTCACTGTCACAGTCTTTACGGTATAGTCTACACTACAGGGGGCCAAAAGTTCCAACTGTTGGGGACATTATAACGTGAATAAGAGGAAGTGTGTGTTTGTTATTATGAAAATTTTCACGGGGCTGTTTTATTTTTAGCAGGACATGGACGGACATCATCCACAGTCAAATAAGAGGAAGTGTGTGTTTGATTTTTATGAAAAATTTCACGTAGCTGTTCTATTTTTGGCAGGACATGGACGGATACCATACGCAATCAAATACTAGAAATTGTGCTTGCATTTTGTGAAACATTTTATGGAGCTGTTCTATTTTTAGCAGCACATGGATGGATATTATCAACAATAAAATAAGAGGAAGTGGTTTTGCTTTTTATGAAAAATTTCACGGGGCTGTTCTTATTGTTTGCAGGATATAGACGCACACCATCCAAAATCAAACAAGAGGAAGTGTGTTTACTTTTTATGAAAAAATTCACGAGCTGTTTTATTTTTAGCAGTATATGGATGGACATTATGCATAATGAAACAAGATGCAGTGTGTTTGCTTTTTACAGGGCTGTTCTATATTTAGCAGGGCATGGACGGACACTGTCTGCAATTACATAAGAGGAAGTGTGTGTCTTTATTTTTAATAATTTCACGGGGCTGTTCTATTTTTAGAAGGACATGGATAGACATAATACGCAATGAAATAAGGTGAAGTTTGTTTGCTTTTTACGAAAGATTTTAATGGGGTGCTCTATTTTTAGCAGGAAATAAACGGACACTATACGCAATCAAATAAGAGGAAGTGTGTTTGCTTTTTATGAAAAATTTAAGTGGAATGTTTTATTTTGCAACGACATGAACGAACACAGGCTAAGTTCTATCTCAAAATTATTTATAATCATTCAACTTTAAGTGAGGCAAGATATAGAAGATGTAAGTTCAAATTAATATCAAATTAAATTACGTTATGCTCAAGAACACAATAAATAAATGATAACTATAACAAAATAGATTAAAACAGCTTACACACGTCGAAGCAATATTGTTAGTCTTCATGGCAATTACTTGTACTCAAGCCCTGTTTGCATATACTTTATTCGTTTTTCGAAACCTTTTTGAGTTACGGTTAGCGCCGTGCCATATTTAGTACGATTATGAACTTAGGTATAAAGGTTAGTATGAAAGTCATGTGTAAAACATTTTGGTTGGAGAACTGTGTAATATAAATTCAATGAACGAGATATTGTTTGGGTTATAAGGTGTTATAAATAATTAGCTATTTTAATAATTTGCTATTTTTATGCACCGTGGATACTTTGAGCATTGTAATTTAAAAACCGTTCCGAACCTATATGTCGATTCCTCAAACGAATTACATTGTTCTCCATAATGGTTTTCCCATATTTTTAGTATATTTTTGTGTATGTTACAGACTTATGCTCAGGAGTTGTTTTTGTCTAGTAGTTTACTATCTTAAACCGCGCGCAAACCATGATTTTGCTTACTTACAATGTCATGACACAGGAGTGCACAGGGACAATTAGCGGTGACTATTCTTCGAATTAGCGTCATAAATAATCGATCCCTTTGTGGTACAGCACAACCGTGCATTACATTTGTTGATAGCATGCTTCTGTATAGCAATGAAAAGCGCACAAGATGCCCGATTCGGAATGTCATTTCATGAACGCGGATAAGCGTGCGAAATGAGGTAATTGACGATTATGCAAATTGCTTTCGTATGTCACAGAAGAGCTGTTCGCATTCACTAAAATGCGAATACCAATTGCGGAATTGCAAACAAGAATTTTATACTATTCAATATTTTGTGAATTAAACAAATCTACTTACCGCACGAGCTTTTCGAAGATAATGTATTTTCGATGAAAATCCTTTTTTTAGGTTATGCCACGATTTACGACTGAAGTCCCCGGTTGCCGATGAATCATATGTTCCAGACGGTGCACCATCCATAATATCAGTTTAAATAGATGTATTATTGTTGATCTGTTGATATTGTGTAATGAATTTAACTTTCTCTGAATACCTTCTATAGAAACAATTTTGCTGAAAATAGCAGTAAAAGTTATTTCTACTGTTGGGTTTATGCTACGCAAATACCAAACAAAAATTCAGCAAAAAATAGATATCACCCCTTATGAATCCAACTCGAACATTTATGCTCTTCGAAATTTATAAGCAACGATATCAGTCACCAGAGAAACAAGCAGGTCGTGACAGATACTGCTGACACTGAGAAACGTTAAACTGAAAAAAACATTTTCACAGAGAAACAAGTAAAAGCAAAAATACAAAGAAAAGTTTAGGGATTTCAATAAAATTAAAACATTAATTACTTAGCTAGTGTTTAGAAGATTTACATTACATATGCTGAAATTGGAAAAATTTTGACACATTTTAGGCAAACGCAGTGGTGCATACCTGCCGTGTTTAGCGAAGATGGGTTGAACAACCATTTATTTTGAGCCAAATTAGCCGAAATTTTCTGCTATTTATCTGCATCTTACTAATAAACGAACTAATTTCGCCAAAATTTCCGCAGTGGCATTTTAGTTGTAATGGCTATAGCAGAAAAACTATACAGCCTTATTCAGTTGAAGATAAACTGATTAAAAACTTACAGTTTTGAGCAGATTTCTGCAGGAATATTGCCGTCAATATCTTTAACGCAGCCTGATGTCTATCGATTCGGCGGCTATGACTTTAGCATAGTCTTTTAGATGAAATACTTGGAGCAGCAGCAATTCTCTTCTAAGCGTACATCCACAAGGCCTAATCTCCCAGGATGGGATCCCAGGTGTTCCTGAGAAGAGGCAATGACAGGAGAGGCATTCCCCTTTCCCTGGTTGATGCCTATCTTCCATTGGTGCAGCAGGCTGCGTCAACTGCCAAGGGATATGCGCTGATCCCGAAGATGGGAGGGTCAGAACTTTAGGGCAGAGGTAATCACTCTATTGCCTATGAGCAAGTAGGCTTTCTAAGCATGCTTCACGGCGGCGTAAGAGGCTCATAGCTGACATTTCCGTTTAGAAACTACCGTATTTACCGATATGTACTATCGTGTTGTGAAAAATGTTAATTAATATACGGATTTTAGCCAAATTTTTACAACTACAACATAGTTGGAGAACATTCAGCATCGGCAACACACATACGGTCGACTCATTGGAAGAGGAATTGTTCTGCTATGTCTTATTCATATTAGGAGCCAAAATCTGCCTCAAGAATGCTTTTATCTTTTGTGCAGCAGTTAAATAGGCCATATTTGATATAATTTTTCTTTAGTGTTCAAGATCTTAGCTTAAAGATTTATAGCTGTCTCTATACTTCTCTAGTGATGTGCACGAGAAAATATATTTTGAACGAAAACACATCTGAAATTTGATTTATAAATCTAACTTGGTAATGAATATACAAATCGACTTGAGCAAACTTACAAAGTGTTCATGTTGATTACTAATATTTTCATACAAGTTCATTGTTTGGATTTTATTACAACTATTATTCTTAGCAATTTTCATTTTGCACGTAAATCCGATTAAGATTAAGTGTATGAGCTTGACAATTTCAACACTGTAGGAACCCGAGTTTGTAAAATAATAGCCATTATAGTATTAAGAGCTATAATGTTGCGCATCGTAAATGGATAGGCTGCTTAGGCTTAAGCTTTCGCGCTGAGCGTGTGTCTAGCATTTCAGTGGTACTGCTTTAGTTCACTTATTAGCGACAAGTAGTGTACAAGTCCACGCCGCACTATGGACACTTCGTTACTTTGTTTTTGAAACATACTCCAGAGTGCAACTGCATAAATTCGAAGCAAACAATAAGTTTGAGCATTAAGCAAAATGACTAAACTGTTTATGTGCCATAACAGCACCCTGCCCCCTGTTTAAGAATGAAGTAAGAGAATCATATCTTCGTCAGTGTAAATGAAAACCAGAAGTTCCAGGGATATATTTAGAATTCTTCATCTATAAAGGACGTTCGAAGTCGAGCTTGCGACGTGCATAACTATTACTTTGTTTTTGAAACATATTCCAGAGTGCAACTGCATAAATTCGAAGCAAAAAATAAGTTTAAGTACTAAGCAACATGACGAAACTGTTTATTTATTGTCATAACATCACCCTGTCCCCTGTTGAAGAATGAAGTAAGAACATCATATCTTCCTCGGTGTAAATGAAAAGCCAGAAGTTCCAGGGAAATAGTTAGAATTCTTCTTCTATAAAGGACGTTCGAAGTCGAGCTTGCGACGTGCATAACTATTACTTTGTTTTTTGAAACATACTCCAGAGTGCAACTGCATTAATTCGAAGCAAAAAATAAGCTTAAGTACTAAGCAAAATGACGAAACTGTTTATTTATTACCATAACATCACCCTGTCCCCTGTTGAAGAATGAAGTAAGAACATCATAACTTCGTCGGTGTAAATGAAAACGCAGAAGTTCCAGGGAAATAGTTAGAATTCTTCTTCTATAAAGGACGTTCGAAGCCGAGCTTGCGCCGTGCATAACTATACTTGACGGAGTCAAGATCGATTTCAGCATGTTCCCGAGAGATCAAACACAGATATCTGTGTGTAACGTTATGCTGCTTGATCATCAAAACGTATTAACGTGCTATAAATAGTCATTATTGTCTTCGTTGACATAGTAATATAGCAGTAATACATTAGAAATTAAGGTATACTTGTAACTAGGTTATAGCGAACATTAATTTGTTAATAATTTGCAAAAAAAGTCATTTCCCACCTGTTGCTGAACGAAAGATGGACAATCATATACAGGCGACGTGGGCTGAACTGATCATAGCCTAAATAATATTCACTGGTTACGATAGAGGATTCCTTAGAATAAGATAATACCATACAATGCCTGAGTATATTATTATGTACATTTAACTGGGTTGCACTTTTAAGTAATCAGCTCACTATTCCAAAATCCTTGTCCCCGTATAAATCACGAATTTACCTTTTATATGCATTCGAATTGAGATTTGCGAATGCGATTTGCAACACGACGGATCACTATTTTACGATATAGGATCGCTATTTAGTGACCGCGTACACTTGACAACGCTGTTGCAATTGCATTTTATTTGAATACCTTAATCAGCTCATAGACAATGAACAGAAATATGCATTTAAGCATTCTATTTGGTGAACGCGAGAAGCCATGTGAAATCGGAAACTGTACGCGTACGTAAATTGCATCGGCACATCACGGAGCCTATCCGCCCATTCGTCAAATATGTAACAGCAATGACATAATTCTAAAATTGTTGCACGATTCATTTCGTTATATTGCCAAAACAACAAATCAACTCAGACTCACGCATAACCATAAAGTGCAAAATTACAAATATAATTTTGACGTTTTCGTAAAAACCAACTGAATCAATTGCTTGGCTAGTTTTAGAGGTGTAATGCATTATGTAACATGTAACTCACAAAATTGTTTTGTAATGGCTACAATTCAGTCTTAAACTGAAATAAGTAACATGATTATTTGCCATTTAGCTTATTTATAAGATATATATGTATACGTGATATAAGAATATATCTTTGCTCAGTAGAATCGGAAACATGAGACACAGTTTAGTTTAGGCCAAAATTAATTGGAATGTTGTCATTATCTGGGTATTGATAATAAAAATTAACGGCAAGGAACGTGGCCTTTATTTAGCATATCTATTGCTGTTTCATTTCTTAAGGAACCGTTTTAACGAAGATATATGACTGCAAGGATTTTGAACTTCTAGGCACGTTATACAAATCTTACGTGACTTAAACTTTGTTCAGTGGTAGCAGTATAGAATTATCACAAATTTGTTTCAATTCCGTGTGTGGCTATGTGGCTTTACACATGTCATCCCTTTTAAAGTGTTAATATGTTGAAGATAATCGTTTCGGAACGTATTATGAAGGTAAGATAACATGGTCAAGTGAAATTTGTCACATGTTTTAAATATCTTTACGGAGAAAATAAGCTTATGTGCATCTACCGTGTAGTTGCTTCATTCATTGACCAAATATCAATGAATTGTGAAGCTGTCTAATTGATGCGCCGACATGTTCAAATATGTGTGAAAACGTACACACCATGTGAATATTGCTTTTATAATTGTTATGCTAACTAATTAAGCGGCGTTCACGTTATTATGTCAACAATGTTTGAAACGTTTGCACCCATGTAGTCGCGACCTTGTCGTGTAGACAGTCAGAATCACACCCATGCAGTATATCAAATCGTGACGGTATGGGACACACCCTTGGCTACTAAATTTTTCTTTACCGTGTCGCACACACACTTAGCTAGCTTTTTAGTAATTATAGCAACGGACACTCTCTGTACCTAATGCGGTGTAGTAATAAGTTGTGTTGTTAGTTTGTTGAAAATTTCTATATTTGTGTATAGAAAGTATGCAGGGTGATAAGTTAATATGCCGAGTACTGTCAGTAAAACTACAAAGAAGACGCGGTGCTCATGACACCGTCGAAAAATGACGACACCCTTAGCTAGCTACCCTTGAAAAATTTGTGAAAACCATGGTTGTGTCTAAGACGCCCTGTTGTCGAGGGTGTGTTTGAAATTGTGTGGGCTACATAGCTTCCAAACGTTGAGAACATCATAACATGAACGCTAACTTAGGTATGTCGAACACAGTTATATAAGCAGGTTGTTACTATTATTTGAGGTTGCGGTTTATTTTCACCGTCGTCCAAGTTTTTGTCTTAGGAAATTTGGAACTACTGTAAAAATTATCTGGTTTCCATTAATACTTGATGTTTAGTAAATTAGTTTAATAAATTAGATTTTCATATTTTGACAGAAAAAACGCTGAATTTAACAACCGGTCTCCGGTAGTTTGTCATTTAAAGGCCAACACATCAATTAGCGATCATGATGAGACACTATTAAATGTTTACGTTATATTGAGGGGAGCTAATGATGCAGTGTGCGATTATCCAATGTATGTCACACCACACATCTATCCAAAAATTATCAATAACTCACCCAAATCCAACGTTCTGCGGATCGCTGAATAGGATTATTTATTTCATGCGTCTACGCTTTTTATGCCAAAAAATTCAACTGTTCGTGAGTACAATTTTAACAGCCGTTTGAAACAAACTAAAATATGAAATCACAACCCATCCGTGGTTTTAGTTTCATGCAAACGGGTGCTAGAGATAATCAGTCTGCTTTTTGCACGCGCCATTGTGATAAACCTGTATTATTAGTTGGTGTACACAGAGCATTAATTACTTCATTTTGTTACATTTTATGCGACGCTCACATCATAATGTCCCTGTTATTTGGAACACTTTTGTCCCCTGTAGTCGCGACCCTACCTTATAGACAGTCAGAGTGACACTCATACCGTAAATCAATTGCAGAGGATGTACGACCCACCCGTAGCTACTATATTTTTTCTTTACAGTGTCGCACACACCCTTAGCTACCAATTTGGCGCGAATTAACTGTAACGGGCACCGTCTGTAGCTAATGTGGTTTATTAGTCAATTGTGCCGTGTATTTTTTCTTAAATTCTCGACACTTGTGTTTAGGTCCATATGGACATTGATGAAATCTTGCCGCACACTGTAAACAAAACGGCCAGAAGACACGGTGTGGTTGACCCTGTCGGCAAGTGGCAATATCCCTAGCTAGCTATCTTTGAAAAATTATAAAAAGCATGGGGATGTCTGAGACACCTTGATGTCGACAGTGTGCCTAACACTGTGTGGTCTACATAGGTTCCAAACGCTGGGGCCATTATTACGTGAACACGGCATTACTCTCCATAACTATCCCAAATCATATAAAAGTAGTGTGAGGCTGCTAGCCTTTACGGTATGAGCGTTATAGTGTCAATACCTAAACAAGTTTTACTCAACTCACTCGAGTAGTATAATGGGAACCGCAGGGCCCAGGAGCCGGAGCCGGA